>JABFFJ010000006.1:0-42177 GCA_013623715.1 Fusarium verrucosum
TAAAATTATTAAATATAAAGGAAGGAATAAGTATATTAAAGGCAGGGATATTCCCTTAGTAAATTAGCTATTTTTAGGTACTTTTACTATTAACCCCGCTTTTAAAATTTTTAGCATGGGCAAGGACTTTCCGGCCCTGCCTCCGTACAGTTCCCTTCCATCATGCTAAGCCCTACTCAACGCCCCATCAACAATCTCCCAAGTATGGTCCCTTACTTTACGGATCTCTTCCTCGCTCCAAGCCGGCTTTTCGAAAATTTCTCCCTTTCTACTCATAAAAGCCCAATTCTTATCTTTGTTCTTTGCAGCTTCGTTCACCCCCTTAAGCATATTCTCCGCACATGTATCAGGCGAAATACTGAAGCCGATCGCTAGACCCGTCACAGGGATACGTAGGTACCAAGGGAGTGAACGTGCGATATTGGTGTTGACAACACCAGGGCGAGCGTGAATAAAGTGTCGACTCTTGTTTCCCTCAAGTTTCTGCTCAGTTGCGTAATACTGAATCATGGCGTCTATCATGGCTGTAACGTGGTTTGCTGCGTTTCCAAGGCTGAAGGTGGACTTGAGATCTAGATCTTGCCAGTTGAGTTTATCTGGACTTCCCCCATAGCTGTCCATGACAATCAGAACGTTGGCATCGTCTGTAAGAACCGGCAGAAGCTCGCGAATGAGCAATACTCGTCCATAGTAATGAAGTGCCATCTTGAGATCGATTCCCTCAGGTGTTTCGTTTCTTCCCGACATGGTGAAGATGCCCTGAGAGAGGACGAGAGTGCTGATGCGGTCTTGTGATGTTTTGATATCATCGGTGTAGGCTTTGATGGCTCGCATTGATGATGCATCGAGGGGACGAAATTGAATGTTCGAATGGGGAATGTTCTTAGGCTCATTACGGCCGCTGATGATGACGTTTGATGAAGGAAAACTGGCGGCGAGGCGACAGGCGATGCCGTAGCCGATGCCACCTGTTCCGCCAACTATGAGAGACTTTGTGGCCATGATATTAGATGGGTGTTGAGGATGGTTAGAGGGTGTGTTTTCTGGCATCTGCTCGTCTCTTTATTTAATTTAAGGCAACGCCATGTCTTAGTTGAACAATGATTGGAATTCCGGAGTTATTAGCCAACACTACACTAACTCCGCATCTTGCATTTCTTCCGCTCCGCAGCAAAGGCACTACTCCGCACAGCCAATCATCGCTTCTTTTTTGACATATGTAATATTTTCCATTTTCGTATATCGTAAGGATATAGAAGATGAGACTATTTAATAGAGCCAGCAAGAATGTAAAACACACCGCTATCCGGTCAGTCTCATGATGTCAGGACTTTTCGCATTATTGGCTAACAAGTATGGTACTGCCCAGGCGACGAAAAGCAAGTAAAGTTAATAGTTTCTTGGTATTTATAATAATTTCTGTAGATATACCTACTTGTATTACTCAGTTGTCATATCTCATAATCTCATGCCACATCCATCACGCTCCAAGACCAGTACCTGGTGCATCCTCTGGACTCATCTTGGCAGGCATCTTCAACCAACCCCTCCTATCAGCCTCGAGGATCGCCTTCAACCACGCATTCGCCATCTTCTCGTACCCTTGGTCATTTGGATGTTTTCTATCACTGAGATCCTCCTTTTTGATATCAATCGGAACTTCAAGAATATGCTTTCCCGCTCTCTGTCTCGCGGCGATAAGGGATCGAATCTGAGTGTTGAATTTGTCGGTATTGGCTTGCATTCTTTTATCGTCGGCCCAGATGACTGGTGCGAGGAGGATGGTCACATCGGAAGAGACTTTGAAAATTCCGTTCACGATGTCTGCCATGATATCTGCAGCAATATCGAGGTCTACGTCTTTATCCATGTTGTTGGTGCCGGCGTGGATAAGGACGACATTCGGACGGGCTTCCATCGGTTTCTGCCAGTAGCCGTTGATATCGGCAAGATATCTTCCACTGTGACCTTCATGATCCGCATCTACCATGTTGCCATCCTTCAACGTTCCAACCATGTTGACATAGACTCCCTGCTGGAGGATCTTTTGTCGCAATGGTAACCGGTATCCAACCATGCCGGTTGAGCCGGATCCTTTTGTGATAGAGTCACCTAATGGTAGGACTCGAATATTCGGAAGTGCAGTAGCTGGTGAGATGGACGTTGCCATGAGCACTGTCGCTATGGTGAAGATATTGCGAATTGTTGATAACATAGTGAATAGGTTGAGCTGGGCTTTCTAGACGGTATTGAGATCTGAGAGCCTCGGAAATTAAAAACGTGGCGTCGAATGAGAACAACGGCGCAATAAATAGCCTCGATAACAACTGACGTCGGCTCCCCTTGGCATCATCATCTTAACAGTTATCACTAAGGATGGTCAGCAGTCAATGCAGGTCAAATATCGTGGTGTAAGCTCATTGGTGTCGTCGCATTCAGGTAAAAGCGGATTAATAAAACATGTGCCGGTGACCACCGCAGAGGGTGCCACCAGGTGGTATTGCATTAAGAGATTGGTGTCTTGGCTCGGTTATGGAGTAGAGAATACCACAGAGATTGGGGCCCTGTAGTTTATTGACAGGGATGCCGGATGAGAATCTGACCAAGTTTCCTACTCCATGACCAAGGGTTTGATCCTGTGGACAATGCAGGTCGTAGTAAAGGTCGATCGGCTGATATAAGATAGAGTAACAGTGATGGACTTGCAGCAATTGATCGATACAACTATTGCCATGTTCTGTATTTTGTGCCTGATGCCCCATATTTCGTCGACTTTACTCTCCATAATTGATCATCGAACCCTGAGGCTGCGCCGCATGAAACCCTCAAGGATACTGCTCCAGGGGGTTCACTGCGCCGTCGGATGTGCAAGAAGAGCGGGTCATAGCGGCTTGGAACGTTTATTAATATCTACAATATCCACAGGTATCACGGTGGTATTCCTGAATGCAGCCGTCGTTTATTATCACGCTCGCTTCAGTTCCCGCAGGTAAGACTTAGGCTCGCTCAACTCGTGAAACGGTTGGTTCTTTGTCGACATCCTCGAGCATGTCATCCATCTTGGACTTGTAGTGGAACTTGCTCGCTGCTGCTGTTGCATCACCTTTTCGTCCAGTGTCAAAAAGCACAGAAACCTCTTCAATTGTCATGTTTCTTCTAGAGTCAGCTTACAGCCTTGTACGGACAACGGAAGAGAAATTTACCTCGTCTCTGGGAAGAAGAACAAAATAAGCACAAGATACATGGCGATGACCGCAATGTAGACGATGTAGCTATTTTAGGTCAATACCCCTGTCAAAGATAGTGCACTGCCAACACGACTTACTATTTCCACGCGATGGCCTGCAGTGCCACAGGATTAACCCACTGATTGAAAGCCAACGCAACACTCTGAACACTCAGTTCGATACTCAGCCCTTTGAGGCGTAGATTATATGGTAGAATCTCGGCGCCGTAAGCAAATGGCAGAGGTGACCAGCTAATGCAGTAGAAAGTCTTGAAGAGGTACATCATTGGCACCACTGCAATACCTACGCCATGCGATGGATTCTCGGCGAATGAGCCACTGAGCCCAGTGATGATTATGTATGCTACGCACATCCCAGCCGTACCGGTAATCCAGAGAGTGCGACGGCCAAGGCGTTCAGCGCTCATGGCGCCGGCGCAAGCCCAAATGAGAGACCATATTGCCATGCCCCCGTTGATACCGGCGATGTCACTGGAGGACTTGATGCCCACGAGTTTGAGCGCTGGTGATAGATAGTACGCAATGATACCGTTGCCAACCCAGTTGGAGCCTGTACCCATCGTCACAAGAACGAGGAGTCGACGTCGATTGCCAGGGGTCTTAAGGAAGTCGCTGTACTTGGAGTTGTTGTTCTCTTTCTCCAGCTGTAGAGCTTGGCAAATCTCATCGAACTCATATCGTACCAGCTCGTCATCAAAGCTGCCGTTAGCATGCTCATCGGCCAGAATCTTGAGTGCTTCTTCAGATCGATCATGGTCAATCAACCGCCGAGGGCTTTCTGGGACGAAGAGAAGATGAATGAGGACAATTGCTGGTGCAAAGGCCTGGAATAGACATGGTGCGCGCCATCGCCACTCTGTCACAGGCCAGGACAGCGTGCCATAGCAGAACCAGGCCGCCACTATTTGGCCAACGTAGTAGTTACTGTAGTACGCAGTGGCCACATACGGTCGGAGACGAGGATGAGCCAGCTCCTGAAGCAAAGCAATGCCGGTGATCTTTCCAAAGGGCCCCGCAGCACCGATGATGACTCTCCCACCAATGAAGGTCCCAATATCCTTCGCAAAGGCATTAAGGAATGCACCAAGAATCAACAAGACAGAGCCAACAGCCAAGCACCACTTTCTTCCCCACAGGCCATTGATCCAAGATGCCGCGTAGGGAGTGATGATCGCAGGGAGAAAAAGACTGGCAGATATGAGACCCAGGACGTTTCCCGAAGGATGACCAAAGTATTCTTGCCATTGAGGAATCGCTTGAAGACCATTCATAAGTGAAGCGTCGAAACCGAGATAGAAAACGGCAAAGTAGAAGCCAACGCAATGCCAGACATTCTTGCGTAGGCCAGGATCCCTGTACCAAGTTGGGTGCGTGTTGTTTTTGAGCTGGGCGTAGTGAAGGGTCTTTGTGGCCTTTGGCCTGAAGAATTCGGCCACTCCCTTGAACATCTTGGAAGACTGTAAATACCGAAGATGAAAGCAATTAGAAGCGGGATAGGTAGCTTGAGATGAGGTGGCAAGAATCGTGTATATCAAGAACCGCGGCCTTGGATCTTCACTAGGAACATCGCCTTTGCGGGGTAGACCTGGGGTAAATCTGGGGTAACGGATAACCTGGTTCATGGGTTGATCTTTGCTCAGCAGGATCAAGCGTTCGGCGCCCGCCAGTCGGGAGGATCACCGATCTATTGAATCTATTATGGTGGAACGGCTTGATGTCCGGCTGACAAGGTTGTATGCTTCCGGGGATATGAGCATCGTGTGACGATTATGTTCATCTCTATAGGTCAATTACTTGTTTGGAGAAAATGTGTTGGCGTAAAAGCAAGATATTTATCTACTTTGAAGCGTCAAGGATCTACAAGGTGCAAATCGTGGGCACATAGTTCTGGGAAAGTCCTTCAATCAGACCCCTGGGAAATCTTGGAAGAAAGTGTAATTTCGGCGTCCCTATTCTTCTGATATTCGACTTATGAAGAAGCCTCCTCGAAGGCCTTTCGGTTCACTGGCGTTGTCGGCTCACCACAAAACTCTCCATCCTCATCCACAACCCTCAAAATATTCTTCATCGCAATGAGCTCAAAGTTGATCCTTGTTGTGATAGCCGCTCCACCATTGTGACATGTCAGCGTAACATTATCCATAGCAGCCAGTTCCTTGGAGACCTCTGGTTCGTGATAATGAACATCTAACCCCGCAGCTGATATCTTTCCGCTCTTCAGTGCCTCGATCAACGCATCCTCATTGACGATCTGACCTCGAGCTGTGTTGACGAGTCGTGCACCATTTTTCATAGACGCAAATGCTTCTGTGCTGATAAGATCCTGGGTTTGCGCATTAAGAGGGGTGTGAAGAGTGACACAGTCTGCGATGCCTAATAGCTCATGGAGCGATGGGTGATATGTTGCTTGGAGTTCTTCTTCAACTTCAGGTGGTGAGCGAACCACGTCGTAATAATGAATCTTCATACCCAAAGCTAATCGTGCTTTGCTAGCAAGTAATTTGCTGATATTTCCCAGTCCAACAATACCGAGAACGTGGCCGCGAGGGTTGTGAGAAATGGTTGCAATGAACTTGTGCATAGTGTTGAACTCGGCAGGATCACAGGTGCGTGCACCGCGCTGTGAGAGCCAGAAGTTTCGGAATACAGATAGTATCATGAAGAGAGCGGTATCTGAGACAGCCTCATCACTGGCACCGGCGCCATTCGCGTACCAAATGCGACGACGACCGAGAGCATCTACATCAGCCCAGTTGAAGCCTGCGCCAGCAGATGCAAAGATTCGAACTGAAGGGGGGAGAAGTGATATGAGTGCTTCATCCCACTGGCCCATCTCGCCGCCTGTTTGGAAATTTGGTCGGTATATCGCAGAGAATTGGCCATATCTGCCAACATGTTAAATGCGCATGTTCCGGTCCTGATTAAAATTCCTTACTTCTCTTCTTTGAGTGCCTTGATGAATGACTCCCTGTCAGGTTCCTCGTTCGCGATGACTCCAAATCTTTTCGTAAAGACAGTGTTGTAAAAGTCGTGGTTATACTTGATATCCTCGCCTAGACGAAGGACTATCGGTTTCTTAGATGTCATTCTTCAAAGGTTAATATTGATGAGTCTTTGAGTAACGACACCTTGAAAAAGCAAGATCTGGGATCCTGACTTCGTCGTTTCCCCAACACATCATTTTATGTTGTTCGTGCCGTCATTGCAGTCGCTATTCTTGGACCAATAACCTGTCTTATGTTGACACGGAAATATCACCGTCGCAGCTGTAAAACCGGGATAAATCCGCCAGCATGAGGGGAACAGCATCGACGGCCTCAGTTCTACGGGCCGAAATGAGACAGGGTTCGCATTCTCTGTAGACTTTCAATATTCCTTCAGAATGGCAATCCATTCCAAGGTTCAAACAGTCAACGGTTGATAATACAATGGCCAAAGATCGTGAATTTCTTCTGGGCGAAGCGTCTAGGACTATGGGATACGCGAGATAACAACCGATGCCTCGGAAAAGGCCCCAATGGAGACAGCGTCGGGTCGCTAGTTTTCACGTAGCATACTATCGTTACGTTGAAGCACGAATAGGCAGGAAGACCGAGAGCTTGATAACAATCACCCCTCGTCAATTTTTCTCATGTTCCTTTTCCGCGCGGGAGTTGGTGACACCCGCGACAGCCGTATCGGACTTTGTGTGATGATTCGTTCTGAGTAGGCCAAAATAAAACGATGTCTGTCTTTATTAATGAAAAGGGGTATCGACTGATACAAGAGGATTCCCTTGATTATGTGCGTCGACTGCTATCAAAGTCGTGGAATTGACATGTCATTCACGGTGGCTAAAAGCTTGTTGTTGTATCTTATCTCAGTGGAGGAGTACAATCTGATGTCAATGTGGTTGAAGGACAAATCGTACTAAGTTTAGAGCATGCCTACGAGAATGAATACTAGCCAGTTAGGTAGAATATGATTCTTGGTAGGCTGTCCTGATATTGAGCTATAGGGTATACTGAGCTGAAGTATAATAGTAGAAGGTTATTGGATAGAAAGATGCGATATAGAACTATTAAGATGGTTGAAACCAGGGTATATGCAGCCCCTTACAGGCCTCCCCACCTTGATCGCTCAATTCGACACCGAATTCATGCATTTTCGCTCCTCGGCTTCAAATTTGGAAAAGTAACATCCATTGTGTACCCGGAACGTGCAAAACAAGCTTGCCGTTTTACTGCCAACGCCCAACGGCATTCGATTACCTCACAGTGTAACGTTGAGTTGGTTGAGACCAAGACTAAGCGAGATGACCAAGAAGAAACCAAATAGGAAGGTAGAAGGTCAGAATAGTTACAAATTACTTGGCGTACTAACGAAGATGATAGATAGCATCGGCGTGCTATGGTGCCATGCTGCTCCATGACAATGGCTTTGTAAAGGTAGTACAGCTGGCCGCCGCTGATGGATTCTTGTATTTATGCCACCGTAATATGTAGCATGATATCTATATTACGTCTGAGTCGGGCGTATTTCAATTTGCATGGAATTACTCATGTTATGGAATAAACTAGATTGATTGAGTGGCTAAGTAAGTGACTGCCATCAGAAGACAAACTTTTTACAGTTCTTATGTTACTTGTCAAAATGCAAGATCATCCTACCCTGTAGATCACATGGCGTGAAAGATGACATACCACTGTGATGGTTCAAGTAAGACTCTTGGTACTCATGGAAAGTATGCAGCCTTATCGTCTGTCAACCTTTGGACATGATTGTTGTTGACATGTCACTCCTTTGTGTTGGTCGGATTCTGACTCCCAAGGATAATCCACGGCAGATAATGCCGGGGTCACAACAAGATAGGAATACAAAAAATTGTACCGAGTTGCCAAGAAAGATCGTCCCTGTAGAAATCAATAGTGTTGTTCCAGATTGACAGCTAGCCAGCGCATCAGCGGGGGTCTGCAGCAGAATATTACCCACTGTCCTCGAAGCTCGAGATCTATTGCGGTGCTATCATTCAGTGAATACAACGAAGATTGTAATGGTAGTTGAATCAGAATATTTTGAAAATGGCGCAAGCTCAACTGGAAACTTTCCTGAGCGAATACTACGTAGTATCTCGTCTATCACACTGCTCGTCAAGCCGAAGAAGGGTACAGTAGTAACCGGCAGTCCGTGCATTAGGTTCCGGTGATCAGCGGAACAGGGACATCCCGCCATCACGGAGTAGCCCGTGGGGTTATTGACCAGCATTTAAAGCTGCACAAGACCGGGGATCCCGCGGCATGTCCAGATTCAAGAATTCTCATTCGATGCTCCATGATGAATGCAAGGGACCTGTCCTTGTTATTCAGAAATCCTTATTCGCCAAGTCTGTAGCAGTCCTTTCGCCCACTTTGTCAAAACATCAAAGCCACAAATATCAGGGTTTGTTGTTGCAAAATATGCACTCCTTTATCCATTTCGATTCCAATGGCCAGTTTCATCCCTTTGCGGTAAATCGCTCTCTGCGCATGTTCCCCTTCCGATGGTATCCCACGTTGGTTGTGTATTGGAATGAGTAATGACCCCAGTCCATTACCCCAGCAAGAACTTGAGTTGAGACATTTAGCATACCTTGTACTGTATGGTCACTGACTCAATATCCCTCCCGCATATGTGCATAGCCTTAATCAGCTGAAAAGTAGTATCGAAGATGCGGGTCATTGCCGCTTATAGCCTCCGCGACCTCTGTAACCTATACGGACCTAAGGAAGTGTTATTCAGGGAACATCGTTGAAGCTTGACAGGTAGATAGAATTGACTGGATATAAGAGCAACAGAATCCCTTCCCGATTATGAGGTTGACACACATCCATCCTTGTTGAGATCGTCATTCATTTAAACCCCAAGTCACTCATTATGCGTTGCACGGCATTCTTGGCCCTTGGCCTTTCAACATGTGTCGCTGCCGACATTCCCTTCATTAGTACCCTGCTTGATCCGGTCCAGCATATTGTGCAGTCTGCTTATGCTGGTGATGGACTCAAGGTTGGACAGCTTGGCGAAGTTGCTGGCATTCCTGGTGTTGATGCTACCTATGACTACGTTGTCGTAGGGGGCGGCACAGGAGGCAACGCCATCGGTTACCGTCTCGCCAAGGCTGGCTTCAGTGTCGCTATCGTCGAGGCCGGTGCCTTTCTGGAGATTTCCAAGCCTATCCTGGCAACAGTTCCTGGAGGTGTCACTGCTGGTAGTGGTGCTAGCCTTCTGGACTCCAACCCCCTGCGTGACTGGAGATTCACCACTACACCTCAGACAGCTGCCGATAACCGAGAGATTCACTATGCTCGTGGTAAAGTACTTGGTGGTTCATCCCAGCTTAACTTTCTGGTCTATCACCGACCTACCAACGGTACCATGAACATGTGGGCTGAGGAGACTGGAGATGATAGCTACAGGTGAGCGACAATCCACAACGAAATCCAACTATTACTGACAAGAAGCGAAGATGGGATCAGATGCTGCCGCACTTCCAGAAGACTCCTTCGTTTACTGCCCCCGACAACACCAAGCGAGGTCCCAACGTGATAACCGACTACGACGCTAAGACCTTCTCTTCCGAGGGAGGCCCCATCCAGATCAGCTACGCCAACTATGTCCCCTCCTGGGCCGCCCTCGTTGCAAAGGGCCTGACTTCTCTTGGACTCAAGAGCATCGATGGCCTCAGCAGCGGCAACCTCCTTGGCTACTCATACACCACAACCACCGTTCGTCCCGACACAGTCACCCGAAGTGGCTCTGACGACTTTGTCAAGGCTGCCCGAAATGAGAAGCTCAAGACTCTTAAGGTCTACACTCAGAGTCTCGCCAGGAAGGTGCTCTTCAACAGTGAGAAGAAGGCAACTGGTGTTGAGGTTAGCTCTCTTGGTATGGACTACACTCTCAAGGCTCGCAAGGAGGTCATCGTCAGCGCTGGAACTTTCCAATCACCTCAAATTCTGATGGTCTCTGGTGTCGGTCCCAAGAAGCACTTGGAGGAGCATGACATTCCTGTTGTTGCTGATCTCCCCGGTGTTGGCCAGAACCTGATGGATCACATCCTCTTTGGACCTTCATTTGAAGTGGAAGGTCTCGAGGATACTCTCAGCGTGGCTGTGAACGACCCCGCTGTCTTCCAGGGTGCTCTTGATGCCTACATCCAGCAGAAAGCTGGCCCTTTGACATCCAACCAAGTCGAGCTGTTGGGTTGGGAAAAGCTTCCTCAGAAGTATCGATCCAAGCTTTCGGCCAAGACTCTGAAGGATCTTTCTGCTTTCCCTGATGACTGGCCCGAGGTGGAATTCATCCCCCTCAACGTCTACTCCGAGGACTGGTCGTTCCCTATCCTGCAACAACCCACCGATGGCAAGAAGTACACCAGTCTGAACGGCGCCCTGGTTGCACCTCTGTCTCGCGGAAACATCACTCTTAGCTCAAACTCAACCTTTGATGCTCCCCTCATCAACCCCAACTTCCTCGCTGACAAGGGCGACCAAGAGGTTGCCATCGCCCTCTTCCGCCGTCTTCGAGAAGTCGCCCAGTCAACTCCTATGAAGGGCATCGTCCTCAAGGAGGTTTATCCCGGTGCTGAGCACAAGACAGATGAGCAGATTCTTGCTGTTCTTCGCGACACCCTCATGACTGTTTGGCACGCTGGTTGTACTTGCAAGATGGGCAGGAAGAACGACACTATGGCTGTTCTTGATTCAAAGGCACGTGTGTACGGAGTCAAGGGCCTGCGTGTCGTGGATGCTTCGTCTTTCCCTGTGCTTATTCCCGGTCACCCTATGGGCACCGTGTATGCATTGGCTGAGAAGATTGCCCATGAGATTATCACGGAGCAGAAGAGCGAGGGTACTGGATATAAGATTGAGATTTAGATTGGCGTGGAGGTTAACAGATAGACATTGATGACATTCCCTAGCATCTTCTTTAGAGTTATTTAATCCCGAATAGATTTCATTTTTGTTACAAATCTGCTGCTTAATCGAGACAACCCTCACTAGGCGAACAAAAAAGATGCGTGGCCAGGCAAAAAAATGAGGGACACCAGATTTGAACTGATAACCTTTAGGAGTCACGATTGTCTCAAGACAGATCTCAAGACATCTCGCTGGAATCTAACGCGCTACCGTTGCGCCAGCCCCCCATTGGCTGCTCGTTTAACTTTTTTAATCTCAAATAACATGACCGAGTGGATATGTCCTAGACAATCGCATGGTAGGATATGGACACGTCTGGCCTAATGTTAACCGCATACTATGGGTAAGAGAGTAACCAATTGTATCATATTCGAATGATGTAATCACAGTTCTTTTTCTAAAAGTATCGAGATTGACCAAAAGTGTTTCGCTGACTCTGCCTTTTTCTTCAACGATTTGAGTCATCTATTCATGTAGTTTTGAGGTGACTTTCCTCAATATTATCAAGCAAAAAGATCAAATCAGTAATATTATGACTCATTCTCCAAAAGGAATTCGAGAACAATCCAAGGATAATCTCGAGATTCTAAAAGAGAAGTAACCATAAGCAAAAATACAATTCAGGACCGAGCGTGGATCGAACACGCGACCTAGGGATCTGCAATCCCTCGCTCGTACCACTGAGCTATCGATCCTTGTAATCATTGCAGATTCGGCTTTGAGGTTTCAATCTATAAAGGGTAGCCCAGTGGAAATACAATTGCGTTATTATGAACATCCAGTGATGATCCCATTACGGAAGCTCTGTGTGATAGCTGTAAGTCTATAATGGTAAAACTTGTTCCATCAGTGTATAATCCTCTCTCGACTGCAGAATTGAAGGTCAAGCAGCCTCTACAGCTCAGTGGTACGAGCGACGCACGTGTAATGCAAAGGTCCAACGTCCAATCCGGTGTGGAGGCATGCGTCTCTTTTTGGATTCCATGGCGGACGATATTCAGTTGAAAGTTTCTCTATTGAGTTTGTAATTGCATTTGATAACGTTGGCGCTGGAGGTCTGCACCGTCCCTTCTATGCAGCACCACTTGGCTTGACCTACAAGATCCAGATTATGTCTCATATACAAGTAAAGAAATGGCGATTATAACTATTAAGATAAAAGTTTGTTCTGAGGGAGAATAAAGTGCACAGAACGGTATGTAGATATTAACATGTGCCAGCAGCTTTGAGGGCATACTGCTTTATTACCGGCTCTTGCTTCACCTTGGGTAAATAAGAGACTAAAGCAATAGCCGCAATCGGAATCGTATTCTCAGTGATTAACAAATCTTCCAGCCCAAGCCCAGGTGCCAATAATGTGCTGCAGACCGTTCCCAAGTCCAGCCTAGATATATCTCCAGGCCCTTGATGAGTAAGAGCATCTTTGAGAAGGGCAAAAGTGAGAGGGTTTGCCAGCATGCTCTCATGCGTGTAAAACGAACCACCCAGTTGGCCAACACAGACTTTCTGAACTTCGGCATTTGTAACACCGACGTTTCGCGCGTCGAGTAGGTAAGCTGAGGCTCCAGTGCCCTCCTGGGGTTGGACAACCTCATCGAAGAAGCTGGAGTAAAGACTCGTCGTAGGAACGTATCCGGAGTCTCCATTGTCTGAGCGAAGGGTCTTGATAAAATTACTTCCAGCTTCTTGTTGGACAACAGAGGGCGTGTTGGTGATACCAGTGACATCGACGAAATTGGCCAGGATGGTGCCCTTGTAGTCAGCGCTGATGGCTACATGATCTGATGTGACTTTGCGAGTGGAAGGCCAGTACTTGAGCGCCCATTGGGTGTCAATGTTTCCCTGAGACCAGGCGATCATAGACACATTTCGCTTAGATATGGCAGCGATGTAATTGAGTGCATACGCGGCGTACTCGGCATTGACCTGCGCATCACCAAGAAGAAACTTGGGCTCATTAACCCATACAGGATCAGCCCACTCAACATCCGTGAGCAATGGGATCAGATTACCTCGAAAAGTAATGTATCCAGTCGACGCAGTTCCAGGGAATAAGATGACGGGAGGCTTTTTACCGTATGTAAATGTGTCTGGGATGAAGATTGCAGAGCGGAGCTTGTCTTCTGAGACGGTGTAGGGTGCATCGCAGTTCGCTACCTTTGGATATATGCTCTTGGGTGGATCCGGGTTTCTAAACATTGTGAGTGAGATTGATCATTATACCAATTGAGATAACGTACTTGTTGTTGCTTCCATTTTCTGCAGAGACAAGACCTCTCGCGTAGTCGAACAAGTCTGCTGTCGATCCAGTGATGATGCCGTTCGCAATTAGTCGGCCGGTGTACTGGACAATGTTTTCTGGGTTGGAGTTTGCAACTGCCTGTATGATTGAATAGGCATCATTGATGTCTTTCGGTGTCTTTGTAGGCTTCAACTTCTGCAAGATATCAAGAACCCCCTGCCGGTCGTCTTTGTTGATGGCGTCGTCAAGCGAGCCGAGGAGTCCGCCGACTGTTCCGCCCAAAGTATTACTCACGCCGCCGACAATGCCAGTCAGAATTTGCCGACTCTCAATTTCTCTGGTTGACTTTCCCTTCAGCTCGGACGGCGCAGCTGCGGCAAAGCCTGAAAAGGCCAACAGCGTTACAAGATTGACAGGAACCCGCATTGTTGGATGAAAAGAAGATGGCCACTTCAAGTAGGAGATGATGACGATCGGCAAAGGATTTATATTCTGCCCATGTCTTACCGCCTCGGGTGCCTTGCAGGGTCGCAGGCGCTTTTGAATCTATGACGCGAGAATACTACTGCTCGCGTAACCTATCTTCACATCCTTGATGATCGTCTGTGTGATTGTGGGGGGTCCGGGATCTACCAGTGTTCCGGAGTGGCTGGCTTTGGTTAAAGTTCCTGAACTATTTTAACCCTGGTTATTTGATTATCTCGGTTGCTCGGCTCGGGAATTGCCTTCTGCTAGCTCCAGTTGAAGCATCCAGGGCGTTGACTTTGCGCGGAATCCATCCTGTTGACAAGTCGTGGTGAATGTAGTGAAGTTGATACAGAAAGAAGCTTATGATCGCAACAAGGATCGGCTGTGGAAACGAGTTTTAAAACAGATTTTGGGTTGCACCAGAGGACAGAGACAGGAAATATTGAGGTTCTTGATTCCTTCACACGGGCTTCGCACTAAATATAGAAACTGAGATCAACGCCCGCTTTGATGACTGCGAACTTTAATTTCCCGCCTTGTATCGTCACTCTCTTTTGTATCGTAATTTTGGCGATCAAGTGTCAATAGATGTTGAGAATATGTGAGCTACCAATGTTCGCACGCAAGATCCAAGGCTTTTGGCACAGTGGGTGCGATTTTGCATGAGTTGGAAAAATGAGGCAGCGTTTCCGCATTCGCATAAAACGAGAGATTAAGCACATGGAACTAGGTTGCGCTGTTGGCTGAATGGGTTGTATCACCTTTGTGTGCCAGTTTAGTTTTGAATTGTCTCGGAAGTGCTGGAGCCTGGCACTTGAGGAGCACTAGAGCTGGCGCAGGCAGACCTTGAACACGACTTGGCATGTGTTGAAGATTATGAGCCATGTTCATAAGCTTCCCATAAAAGCATGTTCTACGCAAGTTGGTAATGTTATCAACATTAAGGATACAGTTGCTCTTTAGACTTATAGATAGACTATGAACATTCGGTGCACGCATTTTTCTGAACTAAGATGATGGATTAACCTCGGTGTCATGACGCTTTAATTTGACTATGATCTAAGAAATCTTCAATCCTATGAACGCCAGTCATGTTAAACAATACAATGATATCTCCAAAACTGCAAATGCCAAACTATGCATATCTATGCACCATGGGCGGTGGATGCGGTAACTGCGTTACCCCCGCAGTCTGCTGAAGAGCGGGCACGTTTGATCCGTCACTCATATTCCCGCTCTGAAGTTGAGTTCCTTTCTGCCTTCTTGTTCTTCTCCTGATGCACGAAAAGATGGCCCAGGCCAACACAATAAGAATAACTCCACCAACCGAAGCCGAAGTAGCAATGATGGCTGTTCGGTTGTTATCGACCCAACTGCCTCCTGAACCCCCTCGTCCACTGGTGCTTCCATCGTCATCGCAGTTCTGTTCGTCGACGGGACATTGGCTTGAGCTTCCGTCGCATGTCTCCTCTGGGTCACAAGAGGAGGTGCTTTCTCTACAGACGCGACCACTGGAAGCGACTCGGCACTCATCAGTGCAGCATCCGTCTGTTGAGGGATCACAGTCTGCGCCACTTCGAAGTTGACAAGTAGAGGGATTGCAGCAGGAATCTTCTGGGCATCTATCCTCGCCTCCGCAATCGCATGACTCTCCGGGTTCGACGATACCATTGCCACACTGACTGTCGTTGATATCAGGAACGTCGTCCTCACTCACAAGACAGCTCGTATCGATATGCTCCTCGCCAATACCAGTGCAAATTGTTCCAATGGTACAGGGTGAAAACTCTTCAAGTCCTGGAGAGCTTTGCGGGTTCATGATATACTGATTCCGGGCATCGCAGGTCGATTCGCTGCGGGGACAGCAGTCGTCGTTTGGCGAGTAACCAGAGCTTCCGCAGTCACCGGATGTGCAGTCATGGGAAGCTCCAAAGTTATGCGCCAGCTCGTGAGCAAAGACCTGCCATTCAGAAGACGTGCGGACCACCACATTCGCTGATGCTGTTCCACCGCCGCCGCCTCTCCAGGACGATCCTCGCGATCGGTTGCATAGACTTCCAATCCAAGCGATACCCACTGTAGAGCCACTTCTACAAGTAGACAACAGAGACCAGACGGCGTTATCATCCCGTAGTCTGCCTCTCCACTGAGTAAACAAGTTCAGACGGTCATTAATGTTGACATTTGCTGTACAGGGAAGGTTCCAGGGCATTGAGCTCGGTGCATCGGAGGGACAGGAAGGGTCGGCCATTGTCAAGTTCTGGATTGCCAAGGCGATGTTGAAAGTGTCCTCAAATACCTCAGAAGCAGTGTTGACCTGAGACATGATGTTATCTCGGGCATCCTGCATGGAGTCGAACTGTGCTGTATATGAGCAATCGGCTGCGACGCCTATCAGTGCCACTCTTCGTGAGGATGGGCATCCCTCTGTTGATCCAATCACGTCGCGGGGGTCGAACCAGTCGTTAACATTCTGGCGGGCCAGTAGAGGGCGATGGGCTGTATCTTTGCCTTCACCTCGGGCAATACTTTCGTCAACAACCTGGCGACGGCGGTCATCGGGTCTTTGGGCCTGACAGGATGGTTCGTCTGAGGGTGATCTCTGTTTGATAGTCGCGTCTTGCTCGTCGTTTGATGCTTTCCATACTATCATATCATCGGACCTTTTTGCTAGTCGGCTGTCGTGCAGCTGTCGCGTCTGACGATAATTCGAACCAAGTGAAATGTGATGATAAGTGCCGTCATTTACAAAAGTACCCTCGATAACATGTCGGCCTTGGCGATGTCGCATCATTACCCGTGCCCATCCTACCCTTCTTTGTGTCTGCTTCTCAACATCATTGACAAAAGCTACTCCTCTGTAAAGTAGCGGGGGTTGGCTGTTAATGTCATGTTGCTCGTTTGCTCTGACGTGTTGAATGGTAGTGAGGCGTGATATAACATGTCTGGAAGGCTTCAAGTTCAAAGTTATCCGCTGACGCTCATAAGGAACTTCGAATTCAACCTGGAATTCAGATGCAGAGTTGATTGTATGGGGACTTTGAGAAAAGTCTAGTCTGTCGATTGTGGCGGATCGATCAACGGTGTCTCTAGCCACAGATAACGCTTTATAATGTCAGCATTTCATCATCACCATGTCAGGCCATAACATACCTTGTACTGAATACAAAGGGCAGACCTGTAAAAGGAGAAAGAAAAAGGTCAAGAGACTCATAGCTAGATGCTCTCCTAGCAGAAATTAAGGAAAGCGGACCCTTCTGAAACAGACATGTCAAGAATGTGACCGGAATTGGAGAAGATATATGAATTCTGGTGTCGGACTTAGCAGTTTCAGAGGGCCAGCCATAGCCATGCATCTATGACACGGGTACAATACGCGTTCTCTTGGCCTGTTAGCAAAGCCAAGACTTAAGTCGCCTGGGCGATCCGGCTTATTCCAAGGTAGCTGAGCCACTCGGGGTGCGTAATTAGGCCAATTCGATTGTTGCACATATTCGGAACGGGTTGCGCGAAGGTCATTGACGGGTCTCTCCATGGCTATACATTTACAAGTTTATTGGTGAAGTAGCAGTTTACCATTTGTATCTAGGGTTACTGCTACGTGATGATTAAAATGCATGAATTACTATTTATTTCTTGGTACAAGATATGAAACTCTACTGCTTATCATGAAATGATACAGTCATAGTCTCAATACGCCCTCAGATTAAGCTTAAATCTTTGTGTGCGGATAGAATCCGGGATGCCCGGACTTCGGGCCCCGCCATGGGACATGACATCGGAGAAGATGATAGCGACGCCTCTTAAATCCGAATGGTGATAACCTTATCCACTCACAGCGTTTCAATGACGCCTGAGCTGACGTATACTATCTTGGCATCTGAAATGTCAGCATCACTAATGAGGCCGCGTGCTCATGGCAGTGACCAGATACAAGCCATTTTTGACATTGGAATTTACAGACAAGACCTTGATGAGCTTGATCTCGCATTATTTGGTGTTTAATTGGTGACGAGAAGCGAAATCTCAAGATGGAGGCTGCATAAGAGGGCTTGATAGGATAAAGCCACGCGTGCTGGTGGCAGTGAAACATAAACGTGACCGTTCAGCCGTACATATGCAGCATGGCAGAGTCTGGATAAAGAATTAATCAGTGCAAAAAAGGAAACATCGGTGAAACCGGCAAGGAACCAGCCAAGTACCGTGTCACAGTAAAAGCGAAATATGCATAATTGACTCGTAAATCTTGTCAAGTCAGAAGAGCGTTACAGGCGGGGGCACCCGCATGCGTCAGACTCTGCATCGAAGAATGCAGCGAAGGAATCCTCCAAACTCTATGACGCTGAACCAAGAATGAAGCGTTGATGATCAGCAGCTGGGTAATCAAGTCTAAAAGACATTTTTCGATGCCAATTTTTACGGCCATGAGAGACCATCGCCAACTAAAAGATGGTCTTGTAATTGACGGGCTGCTTGGCACAGCTTTGTCGTCATTTCTGGTGGGTGAGGCTCGGCGGCCAAGACAACTTTGTGTCATCAACTAACTTTCTTGGCTAATGCACGATTCAGTAACTAATCAGGGATGTCCCAAGTCAAATTATAAAGAAGCCCTCTCAATATTAATTATCATCACTACCCCAGACTTAAATAGCTCAATTAGCTGCAATATCTGCACTTCTCAACACGAGTAATAGCTAAGTGGAGTGGCGTCGTGCCATGGAAAAAACCCTGGTTTTTATCAAAATAGACTAACTGGCAATGAAGCCCAATCGGTTCTAAGATTTCACAGTATGACCGGTCCCGAGCTATGTGAATACTTCTTACAATGCTTACAATCGCGAGAAGACAAGATTCATAGAAATTTACTAGCACTTAAGCAATACGGAGCCTAGCTACAGTTGACCTGAATCATTATCAGTCACCATTTCAAGGCTAGTCTAGCATAATTTTAGTTAGTTGTTACTTCTAAGGAGAGCATATATATAGGGCACCAAGCATTCTTTATTAACTAAAACCCATGACTTTTCAACTCGACTAAACAAATTTACGATTTTTCACAATGGTGGATAATTCAAAGAAAGCACTGATATTCGGCGCGTCTGGGATTATTGGTTGGGGCGTGACTGATGTTTTACTTTCGGGCTACCCAAAAAATGGGGTTTTCTCTGATGTGACGATCGCAGTCAACCGCCCGGTGTCGGAATCAGATCTCCTCCTCCCAGAAACTCCAGGAGGCCCAAGGTTGCAAATCGCCACGGGCATAGACTTGAGAAACACCAGTGCCGAGACTCTTGCAGCTCAATTGAAGAAAAAGACGACTGGTATCGAGGAGATCACGCATGTCTTTTACTTTGGTAAGATCTCGAGCTGAAAACCCTGGTTACAACAAAGCTAATAACCGCAGTGTTTACCGCGATAATGGACGACCAAGTCAAGGAATGCCAACTTAACACATTGATGATGGAAAAAGTTGCTGCTGCCATGAACATAGTGGCTCCGAAACTCGAGTCTTTTGTCTACGCGGGTGGCACAAGAGGATATGGGATTTACATTCCGAACGGCACATTCGAACCACCACTCGTTGAGTCTATGGCCGACAACCTTCCTGCAGACTACGAGAGAACAGTGGCATATCCCCACTTTCGGCGAGTCCTCAACGAGGTATCAAAGGGTCACTCTTGGACATGGTCAGAGATTTGCCCCGATGCCGTGGTGGGCTTCACCCCGAACGGTTCCGGCTTTTCTCTTGCGCTACACTGGGCCCAGTATCTATCGCTATATGCACGGAATCATATGGGACAAGAAAGCGTGAAAGTCCCCTTCCCAGGTATACAGGCGGCATTTGATGCCAAATTCACACCTGTCTCTGCACGCATTCTTGGCGAGATTGCAGTTTACGCCGCTCTTAATCAGAGCAAGTGCAGTGGGAAGATACTCAATGCCGCAGACAGGGAAGCTCCAGTTACATGGTCGGAACTGTGGCCAAAGATTGTGGCGGACTTTGGCATGATCGGAACTGGTCCAGTTGACCAAGATAGGTTAATTGGGGAAGATAAGCTGAAGCCGGGAGAATATGTGAGCAAGTACAGGCACTTGTTCAAAGAAGCTGACCTCCCTGAAGGAATCACATGTGGCGTGGGCGATGGGCATCAGCAATTAGACCATGTGGGAACATGGCTTACGTTTGATAGGCAATTATCTCTTGAGAGATTGAGAAGTGTGGGATTCAACCATAGCGTTGATCCAGCGATTGGTTGGTTGGATGCTTTTCAGAAGTTTCGAGAAGCTGGGATTGTTTTTGAATAGAAATCCAAAGTATTTCGACCCATGAACAACATGCTGACATCATGAGGATATATATGCTTGCCTAGCTTCGTTGCGCCGGTGCAAGGGGTGTATGTGCTTTTTATCTTTGGGTTCGTCAATTGCATCTTTAAGTTCGTTCATCTGGTAGGACTAGTATTCGTGGAGCAGGAAACGGCCAGATAAATACGATGAGCTCGAGGACGTCTCTATGAGAAGGTTTTCATGGAGCCGCATGATTTCTTCACTAAGGTTGTCGCCCTACGGCACACAAATCCATGGAAACTTTGAGAGAAATACAATTAGGTTTAAACATTATTCTAGAGCAGGTGATGTGTTTGTGTACCTTGACGGAATAATTGATTGCAAAGGCTATCTGGGCACTCTCATTTAGCTTTTCACTCCCCAACCACCTGAGCATCAGGTATCATATCACAATCCTAATGCAAATACCTCCAATTTCATATAAGCTTCGTCAAGATTATCATTGGTAATAATGATATCATAAACTCCAGATGTTTGAGAATAGCTCATTTCGGTATCCGCTCGGGACAGTCGTTTCTGGATGCTGGCTTCATCCTCTGTTCCGCGTGCGCGAAGTCGCGTCTCAAGTGCTTGGAGGGTCGGGGGCCTGATAAAAACATAGCGCGCGTTGAGACTCTGAGATTGCGTAATTGTTTCGACTCCTTCGATATCGATATCGAGAAGGACAATCAAGCCCTGGCTTTGCTGACGCGCGATAGTCTCTTTGCTCGTACCGTAATAGTTGCCGCTGAAGAATGTGTGCTCAATGAACCCGTCCTTGTTGAGTAGGTCGGAGAAGACGGGCTCAGAAACAAAGTGATAGGCAACGCCATTAACCTCTCCAGGGCGCGGCTTACGTGTTGTATGTGAAACAGCCAGAGAGAATTTGTCGGGATGATTGTCGATGAGTCTTTGTATTAACGTGCCTTTCCCAACTCCCGAAGGCCCAGAGATGATGATAGGTCGTGAGCCAGAAACATCCGCCGCTGAAGTCATGTTAAAGCTGGAGGGAGAGAAAAGGGAGCAGTGGGCATAGGTACCTTGCGGCTGCACAGAAGTCGTGTTCATGGTCATGATAACGCTAGTCAGGGTCGAGAGTTAAACTTGATTTAGGGATGTGAAGAAAAGGTGTCGAGGCGAGCAGTTTCGATTATGCAATAAAGGGTTAATGCATGCCTGAGGCCTGAATGCGATTTGACTTCAGAGATTGTCAGAGTGATATATATATAAAGTTTTCCTTTTCATTGAGTCACCTTGTTCAATCTCCAGATGTGGCGTCGTCCGCAAGTCACCAAATATATGATCTGGAATTAGACCTACTGCCACTGTTGACAGCCAAGATCCTGTGAAAAGGCTCCGTAATGCCCGCAACTCACTGTGAGTTTCTATTCTTTTTCGCCCCGCTATCAAAATGAAGGGTATGAAGACGAAATTACAACTCCTTTGCTATTGGTGTTGAATGCCCTTGTTCGACTGATTCCCAGGACAGCGCCCTATCACGCAACAGAGGTATTTTGGTATTTTACCTTATATATCGTAACGAAATGTAAGGGACAACACGTACAGACAAGAAAAACCTTCAACAATCTCTTCGCATAATGTCAAACCATTTAGGTTTACCCAGCCAGCTCAGTTTACATTGCACATGAAATGCATGTCAATTGGAGGACTATTTCTCATGACTCTAGGCTAATAATAAGCTGAGATAGAAATAAGAATCTCTTATTTGCACTAAATACTAGGATTCCTTGGGGAAAGAGCATCTACAGGGCGTGGCTAATTTATTGAGATAATACCGTATGCTTCCTCAGTGACCGCCCCTCGCCGGCCCGAGTCAACAGGTGGGCTCTCATTATCCTGGTTGTTTTCAGGGCTTTCTGCCTGTCTCGTTGTCAGCAAATTTATGCAAAGTAGTGGAGGTCTTGTATGCATGTATTGGCTAGGTATGCAAACAAGCCAAACAAGGCTGCGGGATTTTTTGGCCTTTCACCTTCACATTATTGCTCTCAATACTCGTTACCCTAGCACACGAAAATGGGTTTCCGAGACAGCTTGGGGAAGCTGAGCTCTAGGCTACATAAGAGCAGGGCAACTTCGCCAGCTCCGCCGGCCTCTGGCCAGCAGCCGGCCGGAGACAATCAGTCAACGGATAATAATCAACCAACTCTTCCTGCACCCAATAGTCATCCTGAAAGGCTTTGGAACCAAGCGTATGATGGGCTGAAGAGCTCAGAGACGAACAAGACTACAGTGGAAGCGTACGAAAAGGTTCTATCAAGCCAACTTCAAGGATCGTCGCCTGATGAAAACGCTCATAACATCGTTGTGTCGGATCCTAACGAACGATGGAAGCAAATGGAGCGCTTGGTCCAGGTCGGGCTTCAAAGTACCGTCAATGATGCAAACAGGAAGCAGAAAGTCAACCAATGGTTGGAAATGATAAAGCCTATAAGACAGGCTATCAGTACTGGTCTCAAGGCTGCCCCTGAGGCTGCCATTCCTTGGGCTGGTGTCTGTTGCGCACTGGATATCCTTTCCAGTCCTCTCACCGAGCCCAATAAGAATCGAGACGGCATGACACATGTTCTCACGCGTATGGAGTGGTATTGGGAGCTGTCACGCTTGCTTCTAGACGAGGACCGCCCAAGTCAATCGAACCGACCGCTTCGAGCTCAACTCGAAACCCATGTCGTCAACCTCTATGAAAAGCTACTTTTGTATGAGATGAAGAGTGTTGTCCTGTACCACCGCAGTCGATTCGGGGTGTTTATGAGGGACTTACCGAAGCTGGATGACTGGGAAACCCAGCTGAAAGAGATTAAAGATGCAGAAGCTGCAATTGAGCGTGATGCGAGTCAGTACAACACTCTGGAAATAAGGACGAGCCTGCAAGATATATCTACATCGGCCAGTGTTTCGGAAAAAAGGCTACATGAGATCCTTTTGGAACACAAGCAGCATGATGCTTGGCAGCGGAAGGACCGACTTGAGGAAAAGGACAATGAATGTCTAAGGGACCTACGCATCACGAATCCTGAAGCGGACAAGGAAACCATCATCAAAGCGAAAGGTGGGCTTCTCATTGAGTCTTACCAATGGGTCATCGAGAACGAAAATTACCAACAATGGACCAAGGACGATGATAACCGTTTGCTATGGATCAAGGGTGACCCAGGAAAGGGAAAAACCATGCTTTTGTGTGGTATCATCAACGAACTTGAAGACGCCGCCCCCAACAGCATCTTTTACTTCTTCTGTCAAGCTGCCGAGCCTCGATTGCGAACTGCGACAGCTGTGCTTCGCGGTCTCATCTGGCTTCTAGTAAGAAAACGAACAAATCTCATCTCGCATGTCCGAAGGGAATACGATCAGGCTGGTAAAGATGTTTTCAGCGACCACTCCGCCTGGCAAGCTTTATCTAGCATCATGACGGCGATATTAGAAGACGAGGCCTCTGAGGGCTGCGTCTTCGTCATAGATGCCTTGGATGAATGCACGGAGAATCGAGAAATGCTCATTGCACTTGTATCTCAGCTCTCAACGTCCTATAAGTCCAAATGGATCGTCTCCAGTCGCAACTGGCCGGAGATCGAGGCTCAGCTTGACGGCGTAACGAGCAAAGTGCGATTGCATCTGGAATTGAATCGCGCCGCAATTACAACAGCTGTGCAAAGGTTCGTCACTCTCAAAGTCGAAGAGTTGGCCAGGAAGAAGCGATATACCGAATCGACTCGGGATGCCGTTTTGAAGCACCTAATGTCAAACGCCAACGATACATTCCTGTGGGTCGCTTTGGTCTGTGAAGAGCTGGGGAAATACAATGTTCTGTCTCATCACACCTCACGAGTCTTGGAATCCTTCCCCCCTGGACTTGACAAACTTTACCAGAGAATGATGGCTGGGGTACTCGAATCAATGGATAAAGAAATTTGCAAGGCTATTCTGGCAGTCGTTACGGTTGCGTTTGAGCCTCTGACCTTGACAGAGCTCGCCGTCTCTGACGAAAGACTCACAGTATTCGACTCGGATCTCGAAACATTGTCCAATATTGTTAGCTCTTGTGGCTCATTCTTGGCCATTCGGAGTAATATTGTCTATACGGTTCATCAATCAGCGAATGACTTCCTCCAGACACAGTCTGGCATCTTCCCCTCTGGTCTTGCACAACAACACTACTCAACCTTCCTCAATAGCATGCGTAGAATGCAAGATTCACTCCATCGAGATCTCTACAATCTTCAGGACACTACTCTCTGCGTCGATGAGATATCGAAGCCTAGATCTAGCTCATTGGATGCCATCCGGTATGGTTGCATGTATTGCGCCGACCATCTCCACAAGTCGACACGGCAGGCGATCGAAAGTTCTTCGACTTGTGCCTTACTTACGAACTTTTTTGAAACTAAGTACCTCTATTGGTTGGAAGCCATGGGTCTACTTCGTTGCGTTTCAGGGGCTATCAAAGCGATTCAAACATTCGGGTCTGATTTGGTATGTATTGGTCAACAGATTGTGTTTTGATACTTGACAGCTAACATCTCAATGAAGCTGGGCACAGAACAAAAGCAGTTGAAGGATCTTGTTGAAGACGCCTTAAGGTTCGCGCTCACACACAGGGCAATCCTTGATACTGCGCCGCTCCAACTTTACGACTCGGCCTTGATATTTACCCCTGCGCATAGCAAGATCAGGAAAACCTTTGCCAACGAAATGTCTACCGAGATCACAGTGTTGTCACCTTCCTTGAAGGACTGGGACGCTTGTCTTTTCACTATCCCAAGCATTTGTAGTTTCCGTGGGCTCTGCTTTTCACGTGATGGTGGAAGAATCGCAGTACCACGACATGATGCGAGAACAGTCCTGATCTTGGACACTTTCACTGGTGAGACCCTGGGAACTCTCAAGAATGATCATGATAAGATGTCTGTTGTGGCCTTTAGCAAAGAAGGGCAGCATCTGGTGACTTTCTGTCGACCGCCCGAAGCTGCTTTTGATCAAAGTACTATCATGATTTGGAACACAAGTACTTGTGAGCGCGTACAATCATCTGAGGTTCAGTTTGCGTGCGACCTTGTGGCCGTCTCTCAAGATGCAAAGCTTCTCGCTTTAGTTGCGAGATCCGGGGTTGCCCGTGTCTGGAATCCATGGGCCGGAGCTTGCGAACACATTCTAGATCTACAGCACGATGAGGGTAGGATCCAGTGGGTTGATTTCGGGCTCAGTCGATCGGGCGCACCGTGTTTGATTTACATTGTTTCACAAAATGTGTATGACAAAGATGAGTCATTCGAAGTTGTTGTTCAAAGTCTCCAGACAGGTGCCGTGATATCGAGAACTTCAAGTATCAAAGTATCGACATCTTTAGGATTCTGTAATGGGTTTTTCATGGCAGCCGCTCTAGATCCTGACCGCAAACGCCTAGTCATTGGAGGTGCTGACGACACTGTGTGGTTATGGGATGCGCAAATGCCTACAGACGCACGGCGTATAATTAGCGATATGGTTCTCCACAACATCGATGACATAACATGGGCATCTGATGGTCAGTTCTTCGCCATCTCGTCGATGGAAGGTATCATACTGTGGAACCCAACACGCGAAATGCAGATCGCACAAATAACATCGGAACCTTCCCCTAGAATCCTTTTTGGAGATGGACCTAGTCTCGCCTCTTTGAACTGGCACTCGCTGAAGATGTGGCGAGTAAGTTCAGATTCAAACGAGCCCGTTCTTGCCAACCAACAACCATCAAGATTCGATGGTGAACTTTTCCCAGGGCCAAATGAACAGCTTGAAAAGATAAGCCGAGGCGGAAAGTTTGAAGTTCTGAGCACAGTCACCAGTGACACATACTATCGATTCAATGACATTAAGCGCTTTTACCGTTTCGAAGTAGCATGGGGACCAAACCACCGCTTCGCTTTCGTGGATGCGAAAGCGTGTATCAATATATGGGATGAAGAGTCTCTCAGTTGCCTTCGCAGGTTTCATGGACATACCGATGATAACTTGGAAGAGGTCGCGATAGAATTTGACCCATCCGGTCGCCTTGTATCATTCAATCACAAAGGTGCCGATATAAGGATCTTGGACCCCGCTACGGGTGAGTGCTTGCGTACATTTGGACCTTTGTACTGCTACCCGCGGCCTAGGATCGCTTGCTCTGTCAGCGGCCACATAGCAGTTGCTTCCAATGGAAACGAAATCCATATTTGGGATTCAAGCTGTGAGGACAAATACAAAATCTTGGGAACTTCGCGACTAAGAACGGAGGACCTATCATTCAGTTCGAATGGCTTGCTGGCGGTATTATTTGAAAGTGACGGACCGGAAATGCGCCTCGATATTCTGAACGTGAGTCAGGGGACTTGCATTGGGACATATTTGAATCCAGCTCTTCGATATGCGAGATTCGATCTCTCCAACTATCTAATTGATGTAGGCCACGGTGTTCTGCATCTTGACTATGAAGATGTTGAAGATGTTGAAGATGTTGAAGATGTTGAAGATGTTGAAGATGTTGAAGATGTTGAAGATGTTGAAGATGTTGAAGATGTTGGGGGAGACGTGCAAAAGGTGGAAAGAGTAGAAGTGGACCAGCGTCAAACGGACAAGCCCGTTTGGAATGAAACATTCATGAGACTTGTTTTCACTGATACCGAGGCATGGCTCATGAGAGGCCCCAGGAGAGTATTATGGATACCTCGGTCAACATTCAGAAAGGATCAATTTGTCATAAAGCCTAACTTTGATACGGGCGTGTCGGTGGTCTCAATGATTCATGATGAATCACATCTCGTGATCCTCCGATTCGGAGAAGGTAATATGATACTAGATTGAGCACTACTGTATTAATTCAATAAATTAGCCATCCCTTATATATCGTTCTTACCTAAGTCTACATTATTAATTAGCTAAAATAGAAATAAGAATTTATTAAGTAGCTATTAAGAGATTCTTTATTTATTAAGGTATTATTTATAATGCCTAAAATATATCTTAATATAGAGTTTTTTTTATAGTATTACCTTAATTAATTCGCGATTAATAGGGATACTTTAAAAAAAGAAAAATAGAAATAAGATATTAATAATTACACTAAATATTAGGATTTCTAAGGATTTCTTAAGGTAAAGATATTTACAGAGCGTGGCTAATTTATTAACATAATATAGTATTAGAGAGCTAGCTTATATATACTTAACTAATATAATGCCTAACTCCCCCCAAACTGTAAGGATGATAAGAATTTAAAAACAGTACTTTTAAAGTAAATTCTAACTTATTTAGGATCTCTTTCCTTCGCAATAGCGTATTTAATAATAGAGTATCTAGAGGTCTTTAGGCTCAGTCTAACGTGCTTCTGCCTTGGGGACAAAACTGGCATGACCCGTCGACTCGTCGAACACGTTGTAGCCAATATCAGCTGCATTTGGTGGTGTGTATACTGTCACGCGCAAGTCAGTACAAAGAAGTGAAATGGATTGATAGAAACGTACTGTGTAAAGAGACAGCCACCTGCGTCGGGTGCGGGTTGTGCACACGATGTAGACCAATGTTGTCCGAGATATACGTGACTTGGTCTGCTTGATAGGTATTACTACTTTTGATAGACAGAGGACGGCCCTCACAACCCTTTTGAGGCATGTTGTAGACAGTCTCTGTCAATTCGCCGGCCAAGACTTTGAGGATGCAATGAGCGTTGGCATGATCATGGATCGGGGATCCTTTTCCTGGATTCCAGACTAATAGGAGCTTGCATATGTTAGCGTATTGCCTCTGATGAGAGGCTGCAAGCAAGTGGCGTACTCACAATATTGGCCTTGTGGTTAATATTCACAATCGCATTGCGGGTGTAATTCTTGTCGGGGCAGTTGTGATAGTAGCGGGCCCAGTCATTGGGGTTTGAGGCGTACTTGTTGGCTAATGAGATGAGATAGTCCTCGTCGATATCATCACATCCAATGCCGCCCGACTCTCCTAAATGAGACTTGACATCACTCATGAAGTTGTCCAAGGAATAGATATCGGGTTTCTTAAATGTGTCGAAAGTGGAGAGTGATTGATGTGAGGATTGACATTGTGTAAGTGGTAACGATGGGAAGCGTGCAGATACGGCAGCCATTGTGAAGAGAGTACTGATCAATGGTGAGGAATTATTAAACTGATGATAGTTAACTTATGATATTGTAGAGTAGTCGGTGGGGGTTAAATGGTTATTTGTTTAATTACTGGTCTATTGAGGTTGTTATCTATCTATACGAGAGCCGCATCCTCAATCCCCGAGACGGTGTCCCAGTTGGGTTGGGCTGTGCAATGTCCAGTCGGCGATTGAACTCGAGATTGATTGGCCAAGAAGAATACGGACATGGTCACCCTTGTCTCTCGATCGGCGATTGAAGTCAGAAGATCAAAAGGTTGAGGACGTTCATTTCACCAGCCCACCAAAACATAAACCTACAAAAATACAGGACACGTGTTGCTTAAATCTAATATTTAAAAACCAATTAATCATTGACTTCCCTTTTATTTCAGCGCCCAAGGACTTTGCTATAGAAGTTAACAATGGAATCCTCGGGTACCCCAGGGTCTTATCGGCTCTTATCGGTCGTTATCGACTGGATGAGAGTTGGGCTGATATCAGCTTATCCATGCATTGACCACTCAAAAGCGAGTCAGGTCCCCACTCAGATTTCTGCTGCATCCATCTTCATGTCGAGTTTCATCCTTGATACATGCAATCGCAACAACTTCCTCCATGCATGGGCTCTTACTGCAAATCCCTACTCATAATATCAATCATGCTATATTCTCTAGGGGATTCCAATGATATATCTGCATGAGCCACACCGCCATCATCGAATTGTTTCGCCAAGCAACCTTGAATTTTCAACATCTCCCTTCAATCGCCGACTCATCCCAGTCAACCATTCTACTCCTTACATCGAACTCTCCCTCACCGCTGATCATCATGGCGCTCTCATCTTCCGGCTCAGTAAAATCGACCGGCATAGCAAGTCTAGCCTGCGTCGTCTGCCGAAAGCAGCACCTCAAATGCGATGCCGGAAAACCTTCGTGTTCGCGCTGCAAAGAGACGGAGCAGGTATGCTTCTACGAGCCATCGCGACGCGGTGGACGACGAAAGAAGCATCGCTCCCCAGAAGAGCAATTGCAGCAGAGGAGTAGACAGCAGCGGCCGGTAATGCAGTCGTCGCAGAGCGATCAGCAATCTACGACTGGATACGTGGATTGTGTAACGGTTAATCCCATCAGTTTACCCATCACTCCCACTTCTTCATCCCAAGAACTACCATCATCCAGCATAAGCCAGACTACCACCGTCAGCAATGACTTGACACAAACTCCACGGCAGCTTCGGCAATCTCCCCGCTCGCAAACCTTTCAAGGTGAGCGCCGGATTAGCAAGGACCAGACTCCAGCACGCCCGATGCAGCAATCGCAGAATGACAGTGTCATGTCATATCTCACTCATCTTGACCCTGGTATTATAACACAAACTCTAAATACCAACAATCTGGGGAGCCTAAACAGTGTCTTGCAGCCTTGGTCCGATGGAGATCGTCTTCTCCGGCTCTACTACGAAAACTTTCACAACGCTCATCCGTTTCTGGTTCCAAGTTCAGTATTCACATCTCGAAACTATCCTCCATATCTACGGCGCATGGTCCACTTTGCCGGCTCTCATTATGCCTCGTCTGGACCCGATGCGCAATTACGAGCCGATGTCGCCGCTGATATGATCTCTACGACCGAAACATCAACCTGCATGGTCCAGTCACTGCTCATATACTCCATCCTATTATTCTTCGGCGGAGAGCTAGATGCAGCTAGCAGAACATTCGATCAATGCACGCAAATGGCCATGGAGCTTGGCATGCACGGCGCAGATTTTGCATCGTCAAGACAATTGGAAAACCCGATCGAAGCAGAGAGTTTGAGGAGAACGTGGTGGGAAATCTACGTCACTGATATTTCCATGGCCATACCGCCCAAGACGATAAATCTTCGGTGCAGTAGCACTCCGCCAAAGGTTCACCTACCATGCGAGGAATCTTTCTATACTGGACGTCTGGATATTCCACCGCCACATCATGTTCTAGAGTTCAAGAGGCGTGTCCTATCCACCGGCGACATGGCGTTTTCTTCCTTCAGCTACCGTATCGAAGCTGCCACAATTCTCGGGCGTGTTCTGTTGCTGAATCAGTTGAAGAACACGAGTCACGATCACTCACAATCGATCGAGAATGCTCTTCTAAGCTGGTCAAACCACCTACCAGCTGGGAAGTTGGAGATCGTCGACTCTTATGGAAATATCGACGAGATGATGTTCCAAGCGCACATGATCATCGCCTTGGCCAGCATGTTATTGCACCTCCCGCGAAGCAATCTGTACCCGCTGCTCGCAGATGTCAAGGATCCCTTTCTACCTTTTGCACAGAACCATCCTCTATCATCATCAACAAGTTTGATTCAAGGTATCAAAGCAACAGACGCTTCAAGACGAATATCCGATTGCATATCTTTGTGCCCCAATGTCCCCAAGCATACGCCCTTTGTAATACCAGCTCTGGCACTCTGCGGTTTCATCCAACTAGCCACCTCACAAGGACATCCCGACGAATGTTTCGAGCAGCACTACAATCGCGTCACACTCGTCCTCGGATGCTTGAAGAGTGCAAGACGCATGTGGCGTATGGCAGAGTCTGAGTACGACCGTCTTCGCTGCTGCGCTTCAGAACTCATCGCCGATGCCATGGATAGAATGAATGCACTCCCTTTGTCGCAGAGCATTCCCAATTCTTCGTCTTCAGTACCCAGCGCATCTGACCAGGGAGGAGATTTGGGACTTGTATCGCCAGCACGCGGGAACGCAGACTCGGGTTTGCCAAGATTTGATCCTCTATTTTTGGATCCCGTTTGTTATGACTATTCTCTATTTAGCGCTCTGCCAGACTTTCACAGCTCTTAGGTTGTCTTTTGTTATTGTTTGGAAATGTCGAAAAGGATACCCTGTAACGCGAGATTGACTCTACGCATTTTTATGCACTATCACATATGTCCAAGAGGGCAGTTTTAAGTTGAATAATTGCAAAATACGTATTGACCAAGGATTATTGAATGCGCAAATCTTCACATGAGATCTTGTGAACTGAGTACAACGCGTGTCAATCTACGCATCTGGAATTCCATTAATTCTTTATTAGTATTCAAGGCTCAAAATGACTTCTATATTATAACCCCATATATTAGGTTAAAGTATCCCGTAGCAATACTTCACTACTAAAGTAGAAGTAGTACTGAATACCGTATATACAGTTTAGAGGTTTCGAACAACAGTGCAGGTAGTTGCAAGCTCGAAAGTACTAGCTCCCTTGTTAAACACGTTCCGGTATGTGCTAAAAACCATCAAGTTAATTATAGAAATATTAATAAAGATATAATATGACTTACTCATAACCAACTGGCCCTTCAGCTTGACTGTGGTCAATTACAAACTTTCCATCTGTCCAGAAGCATTGCACATTGTTGATTTTTCCATCTACCAATCCTTTGATGTATTTACAAAAGAGATCAAGATGCTTATCATTGCGTGGGGTCGTAATGAGTTGCACTCGATATCTTCGCAAGGCATGTTCACTCCAGTTAGATAGCCATTGGAGGGTCAACTTGCAATCCGCGCGCTTGACTACCAAGGATAATACTTAGTATCGAACGGTCTTACTCTCAAACGAAGCGGGTGAGATACCTTCAGTCGTATCACCAGGAGGAAGAGCAGGTGTGGCAAGAGCAGGAATGGCTAGAATCGCCTGTGCAAGGATTGAGAGCTTCATCTCGATGGAGTTGAATAAAAGAGTTGAATAAATATCGAATATGCTTGTGAGTTGGGTACAGACTAGAGGGACCGGAATGCATTCTTCGAGGCAATGCTTTCACTTTATAATTCCTCGTAGTTACTCGGGTCACGTTCAAATTCAATCCCTCCAGCGTTACATATAATTCTGGTCGAAATGGTGTTTTCAGAGCAAGCTAAGAGTCTGACAGACTGTTCCCCACATTCAGCGTATCTGGAGTATGCGACTATACGGCCTATTCTGGATGTGATATTCGGTATTCCCATTTCAGGATTTATACGGACTAAGTTATCCACTTCGACGGGCTCGCTTAACTGCGTGGTAACTAATGTAGGATGAAGGAAGACCGCGTGGTAACAAATTGTGGTTCTGGCTTTGCATTGATATGTTGATCGATAAGCGCTAGGCTTGGTCTCTCTACTAATATGACAGTGCCACAGACCAGGGTCGAGGCTGACGACTGCGGTTATATGCGTAAACTTCACTAGCGAATACGCCAAAATTCCTGTTGATCCTGATCATGGATTGCAGGCCCAATCGTCACGTTGCGCGTGCCAATCGAAGTGCCCAACTCCTCCCCAGATTCTTCGGCCGTTTCTGTATATGGTATCCCGGTTACCCATCAGAGAAATCCTACGTTCGCAAGGGCCTATAGAAGGATCATAGGCATGCAACTGTACTCGGCCGTTTCGTCAAGGGTCATGGCTTCATCAGCTGTGAGAGACAGTGGCCCGGATCGAATTCCTGCATTACTTTAGGCAGATTGGAAAGAGCCTGCCACCGTGAGAAAGCAAACATCTTCGAATATAAAGATGAGTCCCGATTCCTCACAATAGCCCTCTTCTATCTTCACTCTATTCCAATTCTTTAGGCATCTAGCACCTTGGACCAACCTCAATCAAGATGAAATTCTCCCTACTTACCCAGGCTGCTCTCGCCATCCCTTTCATTACTGGAGCTCTGGCTAGCCCTACGCCTGATACTACCAATGGTAAGGTGCCCAGACTTGAAGGGATTTATATATTAACCATATATTAGCGTCTGAAATCGACAAAAGGGCAGCTTGTACACTCACAGTCCGATATGTAAAAGTCTGGGTTGAGAGTGGTCTTGATAGATATCGAATGCAGCTTATCACCGCCCCTCGCAATGACGGACATCTCCAAATTTACTGCTCTAAAGCTATTGAAGCACTTTACTTCATCACAAACCCTCAATGCTTTTGGTCGAATGGAGCATACTACATTGATATAAGTGTGGCTCGAGGTCCGGGAGGTCATATGTACGTAACGCCTGATTCCGATGTGATTTCTCTTCTAACTTGTGATTTTTAGGACAATTCAACGCACACATAATGCCATGTGTAATGATTATGAGTACGTTACCGAATGCGGAACCAAGAGAGAATTTTAGTGAATGGTAACAGGAGGGAAGCTTGTTGTTTATCCTTTGCTGGGCACAGTCCATTTTGAACATTGATATTATGGTGGAAGCAAAAGGAAGAAAGGAGAGAGGAACCTGGAGTAGCTAGTACATCTTGCGTATGTAAATCTCTTGACAATTCTGTAGTAATTGCCTCTTAGACTCAACTCTATTGACGCCCTTGGGCCTCGTCAGCTTCAGGATAGGAGGCTTTCCCAGAGTTATCGGGCAATTTTCGTAGTCAAGCCTTTCGGACCTTTGTAATGACTGTATACCCCGCAGAAACTAAACTATCGGCTGCAACGGAGAATATTGATATGCTGTGATAAGGTATCACTAGCTATCAAGCAGGCCAGGGTTACTTGGCGACCCCGCACCACTGTCAGCAGGATCTAAGTATCTGACTGTATCAATAAGCTTGTTAACTACTGTTATACATAGTTATATATCCTAGGCACCACCTTTACTGTTCATTTCACTCCCCACACAATCTATACATGCAGCATCGAGCCATTGAACATGTCCGGTATTCTCAACTATTTGCCCTTCTTCAAGGACAAAAGTCAACATCCGCTCCCAGATATTGTTGAGTCAGATGACATCATTCCAGTGCATTTGTTCGACGACTCTGCCGCAGCACGCGGGATAGTGCTGGTATGGACATTCCGGTTTGAAGATATCTTAAACCCTGAAAAGTTATACCATGCTTTATCCGACCTTTTCCAACTGGAAGGATGGAGGAGATTGGGAGGAAGATTTAGACAACGGGTATGTTGACACCAAGCATATTATGGTGCATTCTAACCACTCTATAGGAAGACGGTGGTCTTGAGATACGCGTACCAAAACAATTCTCAAATGACCGACCAGCAGTGTATTTCACACAAGAGAGCCATGACGTCTCCATGTCAGAACATCCATTGGCGTCTAGATTGCCTCAGCCAACAGGCAGGATTACTGCCTACCCAGGGCCGAAGGAATGTTGTGCTCTGGGACTAAGCACTGAGACGCCTCGCAACATGGACGACTTTATCCATTCCGATAAGCCTCAATTCTCTCTTCACGTTCAAACCTTTGCCGATGGCACGCTCGTGTCAATTACTCACTCCCACGTGTCAACCGACCTGATGGGTTTGTCTTCAATCTTCGAAGCTTGGAGTCTCATGCTTGCTGGGAAACCTAAAGCTGTTGCCCCCATGCCGGGATACCGAAACGATGTGTTCGATGACCTTCTCAAGTCGACACCCAGCCAAGGGCATGTCTTCACGGACAAGATTCTTGATGGCTGGCGTTTCAAACTTTGGGGCTTACGCAGCTTATACGAGTCATGGCGATGCTCCGAGATTCAGTCCCGGACGTTGTGTATCCCGAGATACGCAGTTGACAAAATGATGCACCAAGCCCGGAGCCATATTGGGACTCATGATACCAAACCTTTCATCAGCGAAGGTGATGTTTTCACAGCACTTGCCTGTCAAATGCTAGCCAGGCATCAAGGCCAGGGCTCAAATCGGGAGCTTGCAACTATCATGGCAGTTGACCCTCGGAGCAGGGTCAAGTCGGTGTTTTCTCCCGGCAAAGCCTACATCCAAAACTCTCCAACCAATGTTTTCTTCTTCTGCCACGCCCATGAGATTCTGGATCTCCCTCTAGGGGAACTAGCTCTTCGGGTGCGAGAGGCTATACAAACACAAACCACTGAGGAACAACTCAAAGCCGCAACAACTCTCTCAGTAGAGTCTATGAAGGCGAGCAAAATGCCTGTCATATTTGGCAGTGTGAACATGGCTGCTCAGTTCATGTCAAACTGGACCAAGGGTAATCTTGCTGAGAAGCTGGACTTCAGTCCAGCAATAGAACGGGAGTCGACAGCTGAGATCCGGAAAGGAAAACGTGGACATCCTGTTTACTATCAAGCATCTGACCCCTCGCACAACAGTGTTTCAGTCATATCTAATGTATTTGTGGTTGTGGGCAAGGATTATGAAGGCAATACTTGGTTCTCGAATTCGTTGCCACAGGAAATGTGGACGGACTTGATGGAATACCTGGATCAATTTCAATAGTGGTCAAACCTCTACAGTAGGCTACATCCTTTCATTAGTTCCAATAGCTATTTATTGATAGGAAATGTTAAAATATGAGTCCTTTATCCATCTAAATCTATTCGCTTGAGAAAACGGCACATACTCTGAGCCCTACTTATTCGAGTCCTCCATGATCCAACACGTCTGTTTATTTCCAACTCTATTCACTGTATAATAATCTTTGGGCATTCAATTCCTTAGATCAGCTTGTGCAAAAAGTACTGGAGTAAGGCCAAGAAGCGACATGGACCCCCAAGCCCATGAATTGTGCCTGGGGAATCGCAAGATCTGCCAATATGCAGTCATTGTCAGTCCGACTCGGAGGAACGCGCGGGCAAGCAATGGAGCTTTCAATACGACTCCCGTAGTTGTGATATCAATCCCATGCGTTAGGGTAGAGTCTGCTATGATACCCACTGTCGCCAAGAGTAGCATCGTATTCTCCTTGCCGAGCTTGGCGGGCAAGGTTTTGATTCCCTCTTCAGTATCTTCTGGGATGTCTCTGATATCGCATGTGGTTTCGCGGAAGAATTGGTACAAGACAGCAAGATAAAAGCTTCTCATACATAGTTCGTGATCGGCGCATTGGAACACCTCCTGACGACAACTGTATACCATACCCGCGTCGGCGCAGACGGTTCCCATACAAAAGGCCACAACTAGTGACTTTGACTCAAAGAGCTGAGCGGTAAGTAAGGAGTATGCGAAGTCATGGGTTATAATTGATCTTACCAGAGTCTTGGGCTTATTCAAAATCCACCCTTTCGAGTTCGAGTACATCGGTACACAGGGAACTCCCCAGACCAAGCCAAGAGGAAGCACCTTGTAGACTTCATATATAGTATGCATGTCCAACCTAACAGTACATGCAAGAATGATAGCCCATAGGCCGTAGACCCAAAGGTTCCATATCCATTTGTTAGGTCTACCGGATGGTGGAAGGTCTTTGTACGTATCCATTGCTGGCGTGGATTGTGAGTAATCTATCAATGACAAGGTGCTGAAGGCTCAACCTACAATCAACAACAGCAGATATCGTGCCAATGAGTCCAAGTAACGTCCCGGGAAAGTGATAGGAGCCTGTCGCAGTGTGGATGGCACCTATCGTAGGAGCTAGATGCCCCAACCCCATCAATGCAGGCATCAAGCCAAGGCTGTAAAAAATATTATCTTTTGACATTGTGATATTTTCATACAACAGAGAAGATCATCAGCGGAAAAGGGGAATACTGTCGAACAGGAACAACCTGGAGAACCAACGTCATACAGGGACACGACCCCTACAAGTAAATTCGGGCGACCTTATACATAGAGACAAGCATTACTCCCTCTTCCCTCGCTCTATTGTTGGGAGCCGAATCCCAGATTCAACAGAAAGTCTTGCCAGTGATCAACGGACTTGGCGAATCCAGTATTGCTGACCGAGATCCACTCAAGCGTCTCATCAGCATGTAGCTGATGCATCCAGAGACCCGCATGTTATCACGCCCCATCTATGACAAGAATGCTCTCCAATCGATGACAAGCAGCGGTTGCGAATACTCAAAGAGATCCGTCGTCAGCGTGTACTCGCGTTCTTAGACAAGCCATTGGCTATTCGTATCCTTTGGGTTGGATCCTAAAGAGTGACGGTTGCATCATTGAGTGGTGGGGGGCGGGAATAAACCAGATATAGAGGCATTTTTTCCAAGAATCCTTTACCATTAACTCCATCCCTCAAATTAGCGAAGTCCTTACAGCTTGCCTCGACTTCCAAATTTTGTACAATTCATCATCCTTTCCATTCCCTCCAATACTGTAACACAATGGGTCTTGGACTTGACACTGCCTTTCAGGCCTTTCTGCCACGTATCTTTGTTTATACAATCATTGGCACCACTGCAGCATGGCTGTTCCATCTCATGCAACCTGCCTTACAGGCCTCCATCTCCAAGGACTATGAACGGTTCAGCTGGGCTGGTGGAAAGAGAGGCGTTGCTACATTCATGAAGGCGACGTATGAAGTTGCTTTCAGATCTAGAGAGTACTTCAAGGAGACTCATCGCATGGCAGGTTGACACCATTTATCCTTTTGGGTTCTGAAGCTAACGATAGCAGATCCTCAAAGCGGGCCATGACGGAATCCAACTTGTTCCCATTCCCCACTGCAGCACAGGCTTCATGCTCATGGTGCCCAAGCAGCTTCTCGCTGAATACGTGAAGCAGCCTGAGAACGACATTTCTCTCAAGAGGTACACTCTTCAAGCCCTCGTGCCTGACTACACTACTCTTGGAGCCCACATCGTCATTCATCCTGTCTACAGAAATGTCGTCCACAGGGAGCTGTACCAGAAGCTTGCCGACAAGATGCCCATGGTTGACGAGGAAATGAAAGCTGCCCTGGATGACAACATTGCCTCAAAAGTGGACTCTGATGGAGTTGCCAAGATCAACATGTGGGACACAGCGAGTGCTATTCTCAGCAGATCTGCCAACCGTATCATCTCAGGCCAACCTTTGTGCGATAACAAAGAGTATCGAGATGCTACTGCAGAATACGCCGCCACATTCTTTGCATCAGCGTTATATGCCCGCTTTATCCCCCCATTCCTACGACCGTAAATAACCCCCACGCATCACTTGCGGATCCATTTGACGATGATCTAACACGTCATAGGCTTTTGCTCCCTTACATGTGTCGCCCATTGATGCGATGCATTGAGACAGCTGCGAGACATGCAACACCTGTACTCAAAGAACGAATGGCTATCATTGACGCTGCCGAGGAAGACGATGCGGCAGACCTCCCTGTAAGCGCTTAGATCTCACATCCGAAGATCACTAACTGACCTTTCAGAATGACATGCTGAGCGCCATAATCTTGGCGGCCAAAAAAGACCCCAATGGGCCGTCAGAGTACGAGCCATTGGTCATCGTCGCCAGAATGATGGTTTTAAACTTTGTGCAGTCATACACTAATCTCGTGACCATGACCAACCTGGTGTATGATCTCATTTCACTCCCAGAAGGCGACTACGAAGCCATGATCAGCGATCTGCGGGCCGAGATAAGCAGGGAGATGAACAAGGGAGATGCATTCTCCCACGAGTTCTTTCAGCGGCTGCCAATCATGGACTCTCTTATCCGAGAAAGTATTCGTTACAACCCAATTGGTGAGACAGGCATTGAGCGAGCGGTTGGGAAAAACGGCGGCTTCACTTTCTCAAACGGTATTCATGTGCCGCAGGGTGCCATCTTGGCTGCGCCCATCAAGGCCTATCAGAGAGACGAGAGGGCATACCCTGGCGGGTTTAATCCCCGTCGATCCCTGGAAGATCCGGAGCATCCCAACATGACAGATATTTCCCCGGACTTTTTGAACTTTGGGCTTGGAAGGGGAGCCTGCCCTGGACGTTTCTTTACAAGCAATCTGCTCAAGCTTACGCTGACGCATTTGTTGCTGGATTATGACTTTGAAAGGTTGGAAAAGAGGCCTGAGAATGTTCGTAAGGTTACGATTGATGAGCCTTGTGGACGGGTTCTTATTACATTGAAGAAGAGGGACCATGCCTGAAGGGAAACAGACAAATATGGGCATGTATCCAGACATGATAAGCGAGTCTCAAGCCATGACTCAATGAAGCAATGAATTACAGGATTCGACAGGTCAATAACAAGATACACCGAAATAACCCCTCAACTCCATACCTCATGCAACGGAATATTTCATGATACCAAGCTCATTTGTGGACGAGATATCCCCCGCGTACAGTCTGCAGTCATGATGCCCCGCATACATAAACATGTCGATTGCAGCGTCGTAGTGCATTGATCCTTTGCCCCTCGTATGACAAGGATACAGGATAAAAAGCTTGGTAAAATGCAAAAGATTATGATGAATCCCAGGACGGCTCTTGACACGGCAATTCAATGTTGGACCTCAAGATGAGATTCTCGTGCCGGCCAACTTCCAAGGTCATCCAGCACTCTCGTATTCCCACATAATCTTTCCCGAATAGTAACTACATGATGTAACTGTAACCTCGTGTGGAGTTATCATTTCTCACAAGCAAAGTCCAGCAAGGCTTTTGTCACCTCGGCACGTCTCTCAAGCATTATCCAGTGTCCTGCCCCCTCTAGAATCACTTCTTTGTACCCTTTGCTCGCATATGGCCTGATTCCCCTCCCAATCTGGTCCGCCCTTGTTACCATATCTCCTCCACCGCATATACCAAGGACAGGAACCTTGAGTGTACGTTGCTCGTCAGTCAGTAGGTCTTCATCGTCTGCTTGGATACCTCGCATCATAGAACGGTAGTAATTAAGGAAGCCTTTGATTGTGTCCTTTCGGCTATTGATGTCCAGCCAACGGGCCTTATCCGTTTCGGTGAGGAATGAGGGGAGAGGGCATGTTTTGCGGGAGGTAAGCCACTCCCGGGTGCCGTTGATTGCGGCAAGACCTGTTACCCATATGGCGTTGTCGTTGGCGTATGCGAGATGGAAAAAGGACTCGAGCTGTGACATGTTAGAATAGGTAAAGTCTGGTGCTGAGGAAAGTAGCATACATGGTCCAGGATAACACGCTCAGCGTCGTAGGAGTTGAAGAAGTACCAATAGCCCAACTGTGTGTACCCAAGTTCCTTTTGGCTCCAGACGTTAAGCCCATCGATGTCAAAAAAGACCCCAGGCGCCGTATATCCAGCTGACATGAACACCAGCTTCTGAAATCTCTCCGGGTGCCAAACGACTACCCGGGACATGACCATGGAACCCCAATCATGTGAGACACCAATGACCTTGTCAATCCTCTCATGATCTAGCAATTCTATAAAATGCCCACTCAGGCGCTTCAAATTATACGCTTCAAGGTCCACGCGCTTGTCAGAGTCGCCGTAGCCGAGACAGTCCGGGGCAATGACTCCATATCCAGCTTCTGACAAGTCTTCAACTTGATGTCTCCAGTCGTGGCGTGACGAAGGGCAGCCATGAATGAAGAGAAAGGTTTGTTTGTCGTCTTTGGCGGGGACATAGTCATAGGCGTAAGTATCACCGTCGCTGGTGGTGAATCGTTTGTTAAAATAATCCATGGTGAATAACGAGAAGCGTCATCAGGAAATGAATAGGCGAATGGGTTCTATATATCTGTACGAATGAGCTTGGCTGATCAACTGTTAGGGCTTTAAAAATAGCCTATGGCAGTGCCAAACCTGTAAGCTCAACCAGGATCGTCCACTCACCCCGCTGTCAGCCAGAGGTTAGCCCCCTATGACTGTCTCACATTCAAGGCATGGACATAAGAGTGACTCGCCTCGTCTCCCAGGGCGGGGAACTTGAGAAACAGATATTTCATCGAACAGAAAACCATCTACGTTGGTTCAACCAGTTTGCCGTTGAAGCTGCAGACCCTGTAGCATGGATGAAAGAACAAAGATCTGTGACTCGAGTCCTTCAAGCATGATGAAATGAATATTCTTTTTCCACATATAATCCCAAACCAAACTCCATCGTATCTGAAAGTGGGCATTCTTGCCAAGAATGAGTCTGTCGTCTAAAGACTGATGTTATTCGGCTTGACATTTGTCATCTCTCCATCACCTTTCCAATCAGACTTTTCACTGACCCCCCTTGAAGATCTTATCAAAGTCGAACTCACTCCAATACACAGTTGGCTTCAATCCTGCCAGCTTCCAATCTCCATCAATCTTGATGTAAGTATGTCTCATGACGGCATGGCAGTGGCCCTTCGCCTCGACAGTTTTCTTATCGGGACCCGTGTATCGCTGGTGAGCAGCTCGAAGCTGATGAGTACCGATTATACGATCATCCGAGACGACCTCATACTTGGAAGCTCCGATGAAATGTTGAGTGTCGACAAGAGGATCTCCGACGAAGCCGCGGTCTGAAACCATGGCGATGAAATCTTTGGCTGGCATGGCATCCCACTTCTGGCCCGTTACATCGGCGTAATCAACCTTTCGAAAACCAGATTAGCAGGAGTAATAATTAAGCATGATTATATGCAGAAACTACACACCGTCAGTTCGGGGGCAAGGATTTGAGCCAGTCGATCCCAGTCCTAGGTAGATGTTAGGTATCGTTTACCCCAGTAATGAAGTGGCCATGTAAACCTTTGCATCGAGGCTATCTCCCCAGTCGAATGTAATAGCTGCAAGCTGCAACGCATCTGTTTCAAAGTCGAACAATGATATCAGCTTCTACTTGAGATTCAACGGGGATTTGCGCGAATTCCACTAACCAGCGGGGTCGACCCTTGAACCAGCCATTATGTTGCAGACGGTAGTTGAGAGGAAGTCTTTTGGTTCAAATATAATTTACCAGTAAGTTGAAAGTACTGGGTGAGGATATTCGTTGGCAATGAAACCAAGAGAACTTCATACACTTCGGAATACCATACGGAACTTCCGATCATCTGCCTCCCGCAAGCACCGTTCTCATCTAACTAAACTGGGCTACTTGGTTATGTGGAGAAGTTCTTGTCAAATTTACTCCACCAAACATAGGTATAGGATTTCCTTCATACAATGCACTTTATGCAGGTTTGCCATGGCTAAGGCAAAGAAGGGACTGGGGTGGGGGC